>CM075776.1:12133356-12145856 GCA_037974665.1 Ehretia macrophylla | reverse complement strand
CTGGTCGAGGGCCATGCGGGGGGACGTTGTGGGCACTTCGTGGCACATTGTGGGCTATATCGTGGGCTATATTGTGGGTGGGAATGCCTACCGAGTGAATCACGCCGAGGTATTGCATTGCATACTCGTGCGTTGGGGCCGTGCCACTCCTGCCCCGCATCTCCCGGCATGTCCCTCGGTACGGCTCCAGGATGGCTAATGAGGAACGTGGTGGCTTCCCTAGCCCCTCATTATCCATCTTGGTGCCGGAACACTGTCGACGTCATTAGGATGGCTAATAAGGGGGCGAGTAGTTGCCCAAGCACAAAACTAGCCATCCCTGTGTCGCTGGCTTGGTACACGTTGACGGACATTCCCATCCCCCGACGTGTCGTCAGGCCTGCGCGATGCGCGAATCGCCTAGCACACGAAGCCATGGCCTTTGCCGAGTGGATGCACCCAGCCATGGTCGAGTGTCGTGGCGATCCAAGCACCACATGGGATTGGGGGATGGTGGGACCATGCGGCCTTGAAGCCGTCCCCCGATGGGCTCTGACGTTCCTGTGCAATACGCGAATCGCCTAGCACACGACGTCACGGTCCTCGCTGAGTCGTAATGCGACGGACGTGGTCTAGTGTCGTGGCGATCCAAGCACTGCGTGGGCAGAAAGGTAGTTTGCTTGTCCCGTTCTGTGAATACAGGGGGACAGTGGGGGGGCATGCGTGATGCGCGAATTTCTTAGCACACGTGGCATTGGCTTTCGTTCAGCAACGATGCGAGCCTTGCGATGAGACGATTGCTGATGCTTCAATGTCCTGGAGATTCGAGCACCATGCGGCCTTTAAGTCGTCCCCCGGTGGGTTCTGACGTGCTTGTGCGATGCGAGAATCGCCTAGTACATGACGCCATGGTCCTCGCTGAGTTGTAATGCGACGGACGTGGTCTAGTGTCGTGGCGATCCAAGCACCGCGTGGGTAGGAAGGTAGTTTGCTTGTCCCGTTCCGTGCATACAAGGGGATGGTGAGCGGCTTGCGTGATGCACAAATCGCCTAGCACATGTGGCGTTGGCTTTCGTTAAGCAACGATGCGAGCATTGCGAAGAGACGATTGCTGATGCTTCAATGTCGTGGCGATCCAAGAGCCATGCGGCCTTGAAGCTGTCCCCCGGTTGTTTTCGACGGGCCTGTGCGATGCGCGAATCGCCTAGCACACGATGCCATGGTCCTCGCTGAGTCGTAATGCAATGGACGTGGTCTAGTGCCGTGGCGAGCCAAGCACCCCGTAGGCAGGAAGATAGTTGGCTTGTCCCGTTGCGTGAATATGGGTACATACGGGGGGACGGTGGGGGGCATGCGTGATGCGCGAATTGCCTAGCACATGTGGCATTGGCTTTCGTTAAGCAACGACGCGAGCTTTGTGACGAGACGATTGCTGATGCTTCAATGTCGTGGCGATCCAAGCCCTTTGCAGCCTTGAAGCCGTCCCCCGGTGGGTTCTGACATGCCTGTGCGATGTGCGAATTGCCTAGCACATGACGCCATGGTCCTCGCTGAGTCGTAATGTGACGGACGTGGTCTAGTGTCATGGCGATCCAAGCACCGCGTGGGCAGGAAGGTAGTTTGCTTGTCTTGTTCCGTGCATACAGGGGGACGGGGGGGGGCATGCGTGATGCGCGAATCGCCTAGCACATGTGGCATTGGCTTTCGTTAAGCAACGACACAATCGTTGCGATGAGACGATTGCTAATACTTCAATGTTGTGGCAATCCAATCACCATGCGGCCTTGAAGCCGTCCCCCGGTGTGTTCCCACGGGCCTGTGCGATGCGCGAATCGCCTAGCACAAGACGCCATGGTCCTAACTGAGTCGTAATGCGATGGACGTGGTCTAGTGTCGTGGTGATCCAAGTACCGCGTGGGCAGGAAGGTACTTTGCTTGGCCCGTTCCGTGCATATAGGAGGACAGTTGGGGGCATACGTGATGCGCAAATCGCCTAGCACATGTGGCATTAGCTTTCGTTAAGGAACGATGCGAGCGTTGCGATGAGACGATTGTTGATGCTTCAATGTCGTGGCGATCCAAGCACCATGCGGCCTCAAAGCTGTCCCCCAGTTGTTTTCAATGGGCCTGCGCGATGCGCGAATCGCCTAGCACACGACGCCATGGTCCTCGCTGAGTCGTAATGCGACGAACGTGGTCTAGTGTCATGGTGATCCAAGCACTGCGTAGGCAGAAAGGTAGTTTGCTTGTCCCATTCCGTGCATACGGGTACATTCAGGGGGACGGTAGGGGACATACGTGATGCGCGAATCGACTAGCAAATGTGGCATTGGCTTTCGTTAAGCAACAATGCGAGCATTGTGATGAGACGATTGCTGATGCTTCAATGTCGTGGCGATCCAAGCACCGTGCAGCCTCGATGCCATCCCCCGGTGTGTTCCTACTGGCGTGCTCGATGCGTGAATCGCCTAGCACACGACGCCATGGTCCTCGCTGAGTCATAATGCGACGGACGTGGTCTATTGTCTTGGCGATCCAAGCATCGCATGGGCAGGAAGGTAGTTTGCTTGTCCCGTTCCGTGCATACAGGGGGACGGTGGAGGGCATGCGTGATGCGCAAATCGAATAGCACATGTGGTATTGGCTTTCGTTAAGCAATGACGCGAGCGTTGCGATGAGACGATTGTTGATGCTTCAATGTCGTGGCGATCCAAGCATCGTGCTGCCTCGAAATCGTCCTCTGGTGTGTTCTCACTGGCCTACGCGATGTATGAATCACCTAGCATACGACGCCATGGTCCTCGCTGAGTCGTAATGCAACGGACGTAGTCTAGTGTCGTGGCGATCCAAGCACCGCGTGGGCAGGAAGTGCGCTTTCGGTTGGTACCTCTGTTGCGTGCAATCGGTGCATGGTCGGGCACCATGAAGTAGGCCTTTAAGCTTGCGACATGTGGCCTGGTCATGCACCTCGTACTGTTCCCGTCCCGTGTCCCTAAGAAATTCTTCATGCCTAGCGGTGCGTGCTTGGGTCATCTTGCCTGTCCGTTTGCCTGAAGGGCTTTGTTTGCCTAGACGGTGGGGCGATTATCGGCTTGGTGGTCTGGGCATAGCGAACATGATAGCGCGTGAGTGGTGGTCAACATGTGTGGGTCGGTTGGATCCCTGCTTGAGCAAGGTCGTCCGCCCATGCTTACCTCTTCATTCGCGGGCCGAGTGCTTACGTTGCCTAAGTCGGTAGGTCGGTTTCCTGTGTTGCGTACCTACAAAGAAGGCAGTCTAAAGTCACATCATCCATCTTTTGCCTTGCGTCTGCCTCCGTGGACGGGGCGAACCCCTAAGCATGTACCGTGTTCCACGCTGCTTAATCCAACAAGTATGGCACACGTGGCCCGTGGGGCATCGCTCGATCTCTCGGATGCGGCACACCATGACGGTATGTGTGAGGCCCGACCCCAAATAACGTGTCATACCTCGATTTGTGTGCCCTAACCTAGATTTGCGTGCCTTGACCTAGGTTTAATAATTGTGTTCGTTTTGTGTGCCATGCATTGAATTACGTGCATTCATTTAGGGTTGCGTGCATTTACTTGGAAAACGTGCATTCGTCTCGTAGTTTGTGTCCTACCTCGTAGTGCGTGCCCTAGACCTAGGAAAATGTGCCCTCACGCTAATCAAGAAAGAATCTTACACGAAGCACTAGGTCATTAATTAATCCTACAAATTCTACTAACTATTATTAAATTACTAATTCAATCCACTAGAAGACAAAATCTCACAAAAGGCTAGATATTCCTTATTCTTTATTCCTTATTCTTTTTGCACTTTCAAGACACAATTAAATAATGATCAAAAGTTGATAAATTCAGCATTTTTATTAGCCTTGGCCGACCATTAAGTGGTGTGTTTGCATGCTTACTCAATTCAAATTGATTCTAGACAACTTATGACACAAATGCATATAAAAATTGCTCAAAACCTCCTCAAATCTCCACCATACTCGACCAACTCTTCTTTGCCCATACTAGGAATTTCAAATATGCTCTTGAAGACACAAAAATCAGGAATTTTAGAAGCCCAAGGCCGACCACTTGCATGAAGAAGTGCAAAAGCTTCACTCTTTGTCATTTCTCTCATTTTTCCTCACACTTCTCTCTCTCCCTCTCATTCTTCTCTCTCTCTCTCGGCCTTGGCTGAATCTCTTCACCTCTTAGCTCATCTTCATCATCATATGGTTAATCAAGACAAGCCACAAGCAAAGGAACTCAACCAAGCTAGCTAGGTTGCAAGAAGACTCACATGCAAGCTTTTGACTCACCATTTTCGGCCTAGGTAAGTTTCCTAGCTTCCATTTCTTTTCTTCTTGTTCTAACCACATGCATATACTAAGAGCTTGGACACTAAGCTAGGAAAAATAGAGAAAATTGAGTTGGAATCTCGGCTAAGCAAGGAAGAAGAAGAATTTGAGCATCATCAAAGTTTTGTGCATCTTCTTGTTGATTTGCTAAGGTGAGAGCTAAAACCTTTTGAAAATCCTTCAAAAATCCACATGCATGCTCTTAAATGTATGTATTTGCTTCTGTACTTGAGTTATTTGTGTGTTCATAAGCTTTTACAACCATGCATGGCAAGATTTTGGCTTGAAGAGGATGATAGGTGTAATCGTGTTTGGTGACAGCTCTCTGACTTGTTGTTGGGAGGTGAGTTTGGCTAGAAAAATGAATGAAAATTGGTAGGTGCCTAGTTTTTCCAGTTTTGAACATTTTTTGTAGAAATAGGCCAAAGCTAATTTTGATTCTAAGGTCCTCACAATGACAAATCATTAAAATGTGTCCAAATCTGGAAATCTGGAAAAAATGAAGCAGGTTTTGGCAGATGCACTGACCTTGTAGAAAGAACCAGTTTTGACTTAGTAAATTATGTCCAAACGACAATTATCGAAATGTGTGCAAATCTGGACAGTTTTGTGCAATCCCACTGTTTTGGCCATAGCTATTGATCTCGAACTCCAAATGATGCAAGGTTTGTTTCTGATTTTAGTTCACTTCTTAAGATTTAATTTGACATCTTATTTACTGGAATTGGAGATTGTTTACTTGACTCAATGATTGTGAGAAAACAGCCTATTGCAGTGAGGGTTTCACTTTGTTATATGCTTATAAATTTGTTGTAAATTCTCTTGTGGTATTAATTGCTTTGGATTGTGGCATTGGGATGTTGTGTGGACTGTTTTGAGTACTTGGGGATGTTTGGATTAATTGATGCTTGGCTTGAGATTAATTTTAAGTTGACTTGGGGCTTAATTGTACGGATAATCACGAAATAGAAACCCTAGCAACTAGGTAAACATGCTAAGTATTGATCCTTTGAATATTGGGTATAATTATATGCTTAGTAGGCTGCCCGTAGTTTCCCTTATATCCCTAAATGTGATTTTGATTCGTTGCATGTGACAAATAGGCCTTTCTTGCATCCGAACCACGTAGATTATTGTTGCATGTTGAATAACCTTATTATTTGATTACGTGGACGTTGAAATGAGTTATATGACTTGAATTACGTGCGTTACATGGCTGCCCGTTTAATGTTCATATAACTCCATATGCTTTTCAAGTGAAATTACTTGTCTATTTGTGCCTCGCTTGTTTACTTGTCAATGTGCAATCTTATGACTGTCTGGACGCAACCTACTTTGTTGTCCTCCTAATGTGTTATATTAAATGTCATGAATGTGCATTGCATACAAGGTTGCAATCTTTCATTCTGGCATGGTAGCGTTCACGTACACCGGGCGGCATCGGGCTTGGCGGTGCACCCATGACTACCATGGTCCAATTCCCTCTCTCGCTTGGGGGCTAGACTCCCTCGGAGAGTTGGGTCATAGGATTTCTGCGTATATCCGGAGTACACCCACTTGGCGTGTTAAGGGGATGATTTGAAGTCGGCCGCAACTACTGAGAGCAAAAGCTCATCGTATCCATTTTCTATATGTATAAGTACTCTCGCTTGGTTCCTAGAGAACCTCGGGGAGGAAAGACTGGTAATTGTGTTCCTTTACTTTATATTATCATTATGTACTTAATTGTATTATATTAATGCTTGCAAAAGGATTTTCATAAGTTGAACTGGAAAATGAGTTTCAAAACCTATTTCTCGTTCCCCCTCGCTGAGTTCATAAGGACTCACCCTCTTTTATCATCTCAGGTGAAGAAGATCAAGAACAGGTACCTAAGGACGATGTGCCTAACGATGATTCCTTGGAGTGATTGCCTATCCTATGTGCCTTGCGTAATTATGGCTATTTGTGAACTATGATACTTGAAGACTATTTCTTTTTATGTTGCTTGATGTGTAATGTAAAAGACCCCCGTTATAATTTGGGGTCTAATTTTGGTTTGTACTAATGTTAACTAGACAGACACTAGACACTACTATGGTCATTTTGCTATTATTACTGCTAGTACCTATAATAGGATTATGAAATATTAGGTAACGACTAAGTAAAATGAACCAACCAAATCTTAAGCAGGTACACGTTATTAAGCTAAGATCAACAGGTACTTTTGTAACGAGGATTAACAAATGAACGAGACATAGTATCATGCTAGGTTATTAATCAAACGAGACATCAAGACAACCAGTAAGCATTTCAATTGATGGTAAATAGTAATCCTAGTTGGAAATGAAATTGATATGGTAAATTTTAAGGCGTTTAGAGGGTTAGGTCAAACCAAAGAGCCCAATTACAACCGTTATGCTGCCGGTTTTTCAGAAAATTTTCGAGTTTAGGCCAAAACATTAAGTGTTAAATCTTCATGAATGATTAAGTACGAGACGTGACTTGAATGTTTAGATCACACCCTAGTCTAACCTTTATAGGCCGGGTTAGGGCGTGATAGTATAGGGTCCTTGGCCTCTCTTTGCCCGAAATCAGCGTTCGTCGCTAATCGCGTATGACGGTCGTGCGCTTGTCTCGAGCAATCGACCGTTAGGGGATGATGTGTCTCGTACGACGCCGGTGTCGGTGAGGAATGCTACCTGGTTCATCTTGCCAGTAGTCATATGCTTGTCTCAAAGATTAAGCCATGCATGTGTAAGTATGAACTAATTCAGACTGTGAAACTGTGAATGGCTCATTAAATCAGTTATAGTTTGTTTGATGGTATCTACTACTCGGATAACCGTAGTAATTCTAGAGCTAATACGTACAACAAACCCCGACTTCTGGAATTCTTGGATTTATGAAAGACGAACAACTGCGAAAGCATTTGCCAAGGATGTTTTCATTAATCAAGAACGAAAGTTGAGGGCTCGAAGACGATCAGATACCGTCCTAGTCTCAACCATAAACGATGCCGACCAGGGATCGGCGGATGTTGCTTTTAGGACTCCGTCGGCACCTTATGAGAAATCAAAGTTTTTGGGTTCCAAGGGGAGTATGGTCGCAAGTTTGAAACTTAAAGGAATTGATGGAAGGGCACCACCAGGAGTGGAGCCTGCAGCTTAATTTGACTCAACACGGGAAAACTTACCAAGTCCAGACATAGTAAGGATTGACAGACTGAGAGCTCTTTCTTGATTCTATGGGTGGTGGTCCATGGTCGTTCTTAGTTGGTGGAGCGATTTGTCTGGTTAATTCCGTTAACGAACAAGACCTCAGCCTGCTAACTAGCTATGCGAAGGTATCCCTCCGCAGCTAGGTTCTTAGAGGGACTATGACCTTTTAGGCGATGGAAGTTTTAGGCAATAATAGGTCTGTGATGCCCATAGATGTTCTAGGACGCACGCGCTCTACACTGATGTATTCAACGAGTCTATAGCTTTGGCCGACAGGCCCGGGTAATCTTTGAAATTTTATCATGATGGGGATAGATCATTGCAATTGTTGGTCTTGAACGAGGAATTCCTAGTAAGCACGAGTCATCAGCTCGCGTTGACTACGCCCCTGCCCTTTGTACTCACCGGCCGTCACTCCTACTAATTGCATAATCTGGTGAAGTGTTCAGATCGCGGCGATGAGGGTAGTTCGCTGCCCGTGACTTCACGAGAAGTCCAGTGAACCTTATCATTTAGAGGAAGGAGAAGTCGTAACAAGGTTTCCGTAGGTGAACCTGCGAAAGGATCATTGTCGAACCCTGCGAAGGCAGAACGACTTGCGAACCTGTTTAAACTACGCGGGGCAGAGCGAGGGAGGCGGCTCGTCCCCAGCCCGCGTGTCGGTCCTGAGACGGGGCGAATGCCCCACAAACAACGAACCCCAGTGCGAAATGCGCCAAGGAAAACAAAAATTGGGGGCCAGCCTATCCGTGCCCCGTTCACGGTGTGCCGGGTTAGGCCTAGGTCCCTTGCGAAACGAAAACGACTCTCGACAATAGATATCTCAGCTCTCTCATCGATGAAGAACGTAGCGAAATGCGATACTCGATGTTAATTGCAGAATCCCGTGAACTATCGAGTCTTTGAACACAAGTTGCGCCCGAAGTTGTCAGGCCGAGGGCACGTCTGCATGAGCGCCACGCATCGCGTCGCCCCTCCCCACCCCGCTTTCCAACATTGGGTTACCGGGTTCATGCGTGGGGGCGGATTGTGGCCTCCCGTGTCTCGAGGTGCGGTTGGCCGAAATACAAGTCCGGCGCGACGGACGTCACGACAAGTGGTGGTTAGTCCATTCAACGCGTGAGTTGTCGTGCGTCGTCTCATCACGCGTGTGGGACTGAAGATAGACCCTTCGGAGCTATGCGCTATGACCGCGACCCCAGGTCAGGCAGGATTACCCGCGGAGTTTAAGCATATCAATAAGCGGAGGAAAAAAACTTACAAGGATTGCCTTAGTAACGGCAAGTGAACCAGGAATAGCCCAGCTTGAGAATCAGGAAGCTCCGTCATCCGAATTGTAGTTTGGAGAAGCATCCTCAGCAGCGGACTGGGTCCAAGTCCCCCAGAAAGGGGTGCCAGAGAGGGTAAGAGCCCCGTCGTGCCCGGACCTTGTCGCACCACGAGGCGCTGTCGGCGAGTCGAGTTGTTTGGGAATACAACCCTAAGCGGGCAGTAAATTCCATCCAAGGCTAAATACGGGCGAGAGACCAATAGCGAACAAGTACCGCGAGGGAAAGATGAAAAGGGCTTTGAAAAGAGAGTCAAAGAGTACTTGAAATTGTCGGGAGGGAAGTGGATGGTGGCCGGCGATGGGCCCCGGTCGTATGCGAAACGGCGAGAGCCTGTCCGTCAATCAGCCCATGGCGCAGACCAGCGTGGATTGGGGCGGCGGCCAAAGCCCGGGCCGTAGATATGCCCATGAAATGCCTCGCCTTGATCGTAGCGGGGCAACGCGTGCCTTCGGCTTGCTTCGGCATCTACGCGCTCCCGATGCTGGCCTGCGGGCTCCCTATTCGACCCGTCTTGAAACACGGACCAAGGAGTCTGACATGTGTAAGAGTCAACGGGTGCGTAAACTCGCAAGGCGCAAAGAAGCTGATTGGCAGGATCCCTACCTGGGGGTTGCACCGCCGACCGACCTTGATCTTCTGAGAAGGGTTCGAGTGTGAGCATACCTGTCGGGACCCAAAAGATGGTGAACTATGCCTGAGCGGGGCGAAGCCAGAGGATACTCTGGTGGAGGCCCGCAGCGATACTGACTGCAAATCATTCATCTGACTTGGGTATCGGGGCGAAAGACTAATCGAACCATCTAGTAGCTGGTTCACTCCGAAGTTTTCCTCAGGATAGCTGGAGCTCGCGTACGAGTTCTATCGAGTAAAACCAATGATTAGAGGCATCGAGGGCGCAACGCCCTCGACCTATTCTCAAACTTTAAATAGGTAGGACGACGCGGCTGCTTCGTTGAGCCGTACCACGGAATCAAAAGCTCCAAGTGGGCCATTTTTGGTAAGCAGACCTGGCGATGCGGGATGAACCGGAAGCAGGGTCACGGTACCCAACTGTGCGCTAACCTAGATCCCACAAAGGGTGTTGGTCGATTAAGACAGCAGGACGGTGGTCATGGAAGTCAAAATCCGCTAAGGAGTGTGTAACAACTCACCTGCATAATCAACTACCTCCAAAAATGGATGGCGCTTAAGGGCGCGACTTATACCCGGCCGTCGGGCAAGTGCCAGGCCCCGATGAGTAAGAGGGTGTGGCAGTCACTGCATGGATAAGTGCCGCCGCAAGTGTCGTGGGGTTTCGAGGTAACGATAATGCGCAATTATGCCCAAGAAGTGCTATGCCCAAGGGTGCCCAAGTGCTAACTGCTATGCCCAAGGATGCTAACCCAAGTGCTAAGTGCTATGCCCAAGGATGCCCAAGTGGTAAACCCATGTGCTATGTGCTATATGCTATACCCAAGTGCTATGCCCAATGATGCCCAAGTGCTATGTGCACCCAAGTGCTATGCCTAATGATGCCCAAGTGCTACGTGTTAACGGACACACTACTGGTCGACCCCGCTCATCGCCTCGAGTGCCCTAGTGTTAGACAGCCTATGCTTGCTTCGTAACAGATGGCAAAAATTTAAAATCCAACCTTGTGTGATGTCGGCCCGCATAGGTGCCTAACGTTCTTCCCTTAGCATTCACGGTGACTGAGGTTATATTGCCCCTATCTCAGACACGGCTGGGTACGTTGGTGAACGGTTACGGCACCACTGCCCATGGTGTTGCACGACGGCGCACGATTGGGCCTCGGATGGGGCACGTGCATGGGGCACCCACGCCACATGAAGGTGCGGCTGGGTACGTTGGTGAACGGTTACGGCACCACTGCCCATGGTGTTGCACGACGGCGCACGATTGGGCCTCGGATGGGGCACGTGCATGGGGCACCCATGCCACATGAAGGTGCTCGCATGGGGTACCCATGCCGCACGGGGGTGCGCGCATGCGGCACGAAGTGCGCGCATGGGACGCCCATGCCGCATGATGGTATGTGCATGGGGCACCCATGCCACCCGATGGTGCACGCATGCCACACGAAGGTTCGCACATCGGGCGCGCATGCCACACGATGGTGTGCGCATGTAGCACGATGGTGCACGCATGTGGCGCCCATGCCGCACGAAGGTGCGCGCATAGGTGCCCATGCCGCGCCATGGGGCTCGCATGCCGCACGATGGCACTCGTATGTGGCCCGCATGCCGCATGAAGGTGCGCGCAACGGGCGCCCATGCCGCACGAAGATGCACGCATGGGGCGCTGATGCCGCACGATGGTGCGCACATGCCGCACGAAGGTGTGCGCGTGGGGCGCCCATGCCGCTCGATAGTGCGCGCAACGGGCGCGCATGCAGCATGATAGTGCGAGCATGTAGCGCACATGACGCACGAAAGTGCACACATGGGGCGCCCATGCCTCACTATGGTGCCTGCATGTGGCGCGCATACCGCACGATAGTGGGCGCATGTGGCCCTCATGCCGCACGAAGGTGCGCCCATGGGGCACCCATGCCGCACGATGGTGTGCGCATGGGCACCCTTGCCGCATGATGGTACGTGCATGCCACACGAAGGTGCGCGCATGGGGTACCTATGCCGCACAATGGTGCATGCATTGGGCGCGCATGGCATATGATAGTGCGCGCATATGGCCCGCATGCTGCACGATGGTGTGCCCATGGGGCGCCCATGCCGCAAAATGTTGCGCACATGCCGCACGAAGGTGCGCCCATAGGGCGCCCATGCCGCACGATGGTGAACACATAGGGCCCATATGCCGTACGATGATGCGCGCATGTGGCCCGCTTGAGGCACCAAGGTGCGCGCATGGGGCGCCCGTGCCGCACGATGGTCGGCCCAAGTGGCGCACGCGGGGCGCTCGATGGGCGTTGTTGGGGCACTGTTGGGCACGGCTAGGGCACCGTTGTGGCTCGGTTGGGGCACTATAGAGGTACGCTTCGGGGACGATGGGGGTTGTTGGTGGACAGCTTTGGCACTACTAGGAGACGTTGGGCATGATGGACAATGGTAAGCATTCGGGGGTAATGGGCTTACGGAATGTATTATGACACAAATGTGGACATTGATAGTCTTAACCTTTGCCTTGTCCGACAAATAGTTCCTCACATTTGTGAGGCGAAATAGATTAATCGGTTTCCTAATTTATCCAAAAAAAAATTTAACGCCAAATATAATGTAGACAAATTAATTTATGAATTAATATAGATTTTCCTGAAATTTCTATTATTTTTTTCTGATTTTTCCCTATTTTTTGCAATTATTAAATATTAAAAAATACTTTTTCAAAAAAATAATTTTGAACCATTTGGATATCATATGCTATCAATAAGTAGCAAGTTGGGTACAAAGATCATGCCATATGGGGCCTTTTATAGTGAAAACACCCATTATGAACCTCTGATAAAATTTACGCTATTACTGTCACTTGGGTTTTTGCATCTAAATGTATTATAAGGGGGTATGTGGTGTCAAGCCTCCTAGTCGAGGTCTATGCGGGGGGACGTTGTGGGCATTTCGTGGCACATTTTGGGCTATATCGTGGGCTATATTGTGGGCAGGAATGCCTGCTGAGTGA